>CM053147.1:153550303-153562777 GCA_028571685.1 Heterohyrax brucei | reverse complement strand
CCCTAACCCTAACCCTAACCCTAACCCTAACCCTAACCCTAACCCTAACCCTAACCCTAACCCTAACCCTAACCCTAACCCTAACCCTAACCCTAACCCTAACCCTAACCCTAACCCTAACCCTAACCCTAACCCTAACCCTAACCCTAACCCTAACCCTAACCCTAACCCTAACCCTAACCCTAACCCTAACCCTAACCCTAACCCTAACCCTAACCCTAACCCTAACCCTAACCCTAACCCTAACCCTAACCCTAACCCTAACCCTAACCCTAACCCTAACCCTAACCCTAACCCTAACCCTAACCCTAACCCTAACCCTAACCCTAACCCTAACCCTAACCCTAACCCTAACCCTAACCCTAACCCTAACCCTAACCCTAACCCTAACCCTAACCCTAACCCTAACCCTAACCCTAACCCTAACCCTAACCCTAACCCTAACCCTAACCCTAACCCTAACCCTAACCCTAACCCTAACCCTAACCCTAACCCTAACCCTAACCCTAACCCTAACCCTAACCCTAACCCTAACCCTAACCCTAACCCTAACCCTAACCCTAACCCTAACCCTAACCCTAACCCTAACCCTAACCCTAACCCTAACCCTAACCCTAACCCTAACCCTAACCCTAACCCTAACCCTAACCCTAACCCTAACCCTAACCCTAACCCTAACCCTAACCCTAACCCTAACCCTAACCCTAACCCTAACCCTAACCCTAACCCTAACCCTAACCCTAACCCTAACCCTAACCCTAACCCTAACCCTAACCCTAACCCTAACCCTAACCCTAACCCTAACCCTAACCCTAACCCTAACCCTAACCCTAACCCTAACCCTAACCCTAACCCTAACCCTAACCCTAACCCTAACCCTAACCCTAACCCTAACCCTAACCCTAACCCTAACCCTAACCCTAACCCTAACCCTAACCCTAACCCTAACCCTAACCCTAACCCTAACCCTAACCCTAACCCTAACCCTAACCCTAACCCTAACCCTAACCCTAACCCTAACCCTAACCCTAACCCTAACCCTAACCCTAACCCTAACCCTAACCCTAACCCTAACCCTAACCCTAACCCTAACCCTAACCCTAACCCTAACCCTAACCCTAACCCTAACCCTAACCCTAACCCTAACCCTAACCCTAACCCTAACCCTAACCCTAACCCTAACCCTAACCCTAACCCTAACCCTAACCCTAACCCTAACCCTAACCCTAACCCTAACCCTAACCCTAACCCTAACCCTAACCCTAACCCTAACCCTAACCCTAACCCTAACCCTAACCCTAACCCTAACCCTAACCCTAACCCTAACCCTAACCCTAACCCTAACCCTAACCCTAACCCTAACCCTAACCCTAACCCTAACCCTAACCCTAACCCTAACCCTAACCCTAACCCTAACCCTAACCCTAACCCTAACCCTAACCCTAACCCTAACCCTAACCCTAACCCTAACCCTAACCCTAACCCTAACCCTAACCCTAACCCTAACCCTAACCCTAACCCTAACCCTAACCCTAACCCTAACCCTAACCCTAACCCTAACCCTAACCCTAACCCTAACCCTAACCCTAACCCTAACCCTAACCCTAACCCTAACCCTAACCCTAACCCTAACCCTAACCCTAACCCTAACCCTAACCCTAACCCTAACCCTAACCCTAACCCTAACCCTAACCCTAACCCTAACCCTAACCCTAACCCTAACCCTAACCCTAACCCTAACCCTAACCCTAACCCTAACCCTAACCCTAACCCTAACCCTAACCCTAACCCTAACCCTAACCCTAACCCTAACCCTAACCCTAACCCTAACCCTAACCCTAACCCTAACCCTAACCCTAACCCTAACCCTAACCCTAACCCTAACCCTAACCCTAACCCTAACCCTAACCCTAACCCTAACCCTAACCCTAACCCTAACCCTAACCCTAACCCTAACCCTAACCCTAACCCTAACCCTAACCCTAACCCTAACCCTAACCCTAACCCTAACCCTAACCCTAACCCTAACCCTAACCCTAACCCTAACCCTAACCCTAACCCTAACCCTAACCCTAACCCTAACCCTAACCCTAACCCTAACCCTAACCCTAACCCTAACCCTAACCCTAACCCTAACCCTAACCCTAACCCTAACCCTAACCCTAACCCTAACCCTAACCCTAACCCTAACCCTAACCCTAACCCTAACCCTAACCCTAACCCTAACCCTAACCCTAACCCTAACCCTAACCCTAACCCTAACCCTAACCCTAACCCTAACCCTAACCCTAACCCTAACCCTAACCCTAACCCTAACCCTAACCCTAACCCTAACCCTAACCCTAACCCTAACCCTAACCCTAACCCTAACCCTAACCCTAACCCTAACCCTAACCCTAACCCTAACCCTAACCCTAACCCTAACCCTAACCCTAACCCTAACCCTAACCCTAACCCTAACCCTAACCCTAACCCTAACCCTAACCCTAACCCTAACCCTAACCCTAACCCTAACCCTAACCCTAACCCTAACCCTAACCCTAACCCTAACCCTAACCCTAACCCTAACCCTAACCCTAACCCTAACCCTAACCCTAACCCTAACCCTAACCCTAACCCTAACCCTAACCCTAACCCTAACCCTAACCCTAACCCTAACCCTAACCCTAACCCTAACCCTAACCCTAACCCTAACCCTAACCCTAACCCTAACCCTAACCCTAACCCTAACCCTAACCCTAACCCTAACCCTAACCCTAACCCTAACCCTAACCCTAACCCTAACCCTAACCCTAACCCTAACCCTAACCCTAACCCTAACCCTAACCCTAACCCTAACCCTAACCCTAACCCTAACCCTAACCCTAACCCTAACCCTAACCCTAACCCTAACCCTAACCCTAACCCTAACCCTAACCCTAACCCTAACCCTAACCCTAACCCTAACCCTAACCCTAACCCTAACCCTAACCCTAACCCTAACCCTAACCCTAACCCTAACCCTAACCCTAACCCTAACCCTAACCCTAACCCTAACCCTAACCCTAACCCTAACCCTAACCCTAACCCTAACCCTAACCCTAACCCTAACCCTAACCCTAACCCTAACCCTAACCCTAACCCTAACCCTAACCCTAACCCTAACCCTAACCCTAACCCTAACCCTAACCCTAACCCTAACCCTAACCCTAACCCTAACCCTAACCCTAACCCTAACCCTAACCCTAACCCTAACCCTAACCCTAACCCTAACCCTAACCCTAACCCTAACCCTAACCCTAACCCTAACCCTAACCCTAACCCTAACCCTAACCCTAACCCTAACCCTAACCCTAACCCTAACCCTAACCCTAACCCTAACCCTAACCCTAACCCTAACCCTAACCCTAACCCTAACCCTAACCCTAACCCTAACCCTAACCCTAACCCTAACCCTAACCCTAACCCTAACCCTAACCCTAACCCTAACCCTAACCCTAACCCTAACCCTAACCCTAACCCTAACCCTAACCCTAACCCTAACCCTAACCCTAACCCTAACCCTAACCCTAACCCTAACCCTAACCCTAACCCTAACCCTAACCCTAACCCTAACCCTAACCCTAACCCTAACCCTAACCCTAACCCTAACCCTAACCCTAACCCTAACCCTAACCCTAACCCTAACCCTAACCCTAACCCTAACCCTAACCCTAACCCTAACCCTAACCCTAACCCTAACCCTAACCCTAACCCTAACCCTAACCCTAACCCTAACCCTAACCCTAACCCTAACCCTAACCCTAACCCTAACCCTAACCCTAACCCTAACCCTAACCCTAACCCTAACCCTAACCCTAACCCTAACCCTAACCCTAACCCTAACCCTAACCCTAACCCTAACCCTAACCCTAACCCTAACCCTAACCCTAACCCTAACCCTAACCCTAACCCTAACCCTAACCCTAACCCTAACCCTAACCCTAACCCTAACCCTAACCCTAACCCTAACCCTAACCCTAACCCTAACCCTAACCCTAACCCTAACCCTAACCCTAACCCTAACCCTAACCCTAACCCTAACCCTAACCCTAACCCTAACCCTAACCCTAACCCTAACCCTAACCCTAACCCTAACCCTAACCCTAACCCTAACCCTAACCCTAACCCTAACCCTAACCCTAACCCTAACCCTAACCCTAACCCTAACCCTAACCCTAACCCTAACCCTAACCCTAACCCTAACCCTAACCCTAACCCTAACCCTAACCCTAACCCTAACCCTAACCCTAACCCTAACCCTAACCCTAACCCTAACCCTAACCCTAACCCTAACCCTAACCCTAACCCTAACCCTAACCCTAACCCTAACCCTAACCCTAACCCTAACCCTAACCCTAACCCTAACCCTAACCCTAACCCTAACCCTAACCCTAACCCTAACCCTAACCCTAACCCTAACCCTAACCCTAACCCTAACCCTAACCCTAACCCTAACCCTAACCCTAACCCTAACCCTAACCCTAACCCTAACCCTAACCCTAACCCTAACCCTAACCCTAACCCTAACCCTAACCCTAACCCTAACCCTAACCCTAACCCTAACCCTAACCCTAACCCTAACCCTAACCCTAACCCTAACCCTAACCCTAACCCTAACCCTAACCCTAACCCTAACCCTAACCCTAACCCTAACCCTAACCCTAACCCTAACCCTAACCCTAACCCTAACCCTAACCCTAACCCTAACCCTAACCCTAACCCTAACCCTAACCCTAACCCTAACCCTAACCCTAACCCTAACCCTAACCCTAACCCTAACCCTAACCCTAACCCTAACCCTAACCCTAACCCTAACCCTAACCCTAACCCTAACCCTAACCCTAACCCTAACCCTAACCCTAACCCTAACCCTAACCCTAACCCTAACCCTAACCCTAACCCTAACCCTAACCCTAACCCTAACCCTAACCCTAACCCTAACCCTAACCCTAACCCTAACCCTAACCCTAACCCTAACCCTAACCCTAACCCTAACCCTAACCCTAACCCTAACCCTAACCCTAACCCTAACCCTAACCCTAACCCTAACCCTAACCCTAACCCTAACCCTAACCCTAACCCTAACCCTAACCCTAACCCTAACCCTAACCCTAACCCTAACCCTAACCCTAACCCTAACCCTAACCCTAACCCTAACCCTAACCCTAACCCTAACCCTAACCCTAACCCTAACCCTAACCCTAACCCTAACCCTAACCCTAACCCTAACCCTAACCCTAACCCTAACCCTAACCCTAACCCTAACCCTAACCCTAACCCTAACCCTAACCCTAACCCTAACCCTAACCCTAACCCTAACCCTAACCCAACCCTAACCCTAACCCTAACCCTAACCCTAACCCTAACCCTAACCCTAACCCTAACCCTAACCCTAACCCTAACCCAACCCTAACCCTAACCCTAACCCTAACCCTAACCCTAACCCTAACCCTAACCCTAACCCTAACCCTAACCCTAACCCTAACCCTAACCCTAACCCTAACCCTAACCCTAACCCTAACCCTAACCCTAACCCTAACCCTAACCCTAACCCTAACCCTAACCCTAACCCTAACCCTAACCCTAACCCTAACCCTAACCCTAACCCTAACCCTAACCCTAACCCTAACCCTAACCCTAACCCTAACCCTAACCCTAACCCTAACCCTAACCCTAACCCTAACCCTAACCCTAACCCTAACCCTAACCCTAACCCTAACCCTAACCCTAACCCTAACCCTAACCCTAACCCTAACCCTAACCCTAACCCTAACCCTAACCCTAACCCTAACCCTAACCCTAACCCTAACCCTAACCCTAACCCTAACCCTAACCCTAACCCTAACCCTAACCCTAACCCTAACCCTAACCCTAACCCTAACCCTAACCCTAACCCTAACCCTAACCCTAACCCTAACCCTAACCCTAACCCTAACCCTAACCCTAACCCTAACCCTAACCCTAACCCTAACCCTAACCCTAACCCTAACCCTAACCCTAACCCTAACCCTAACCCTAACCCTAACCCTAACCCTAACCCTAACCCTAACCCTAACCCTAACCCTAACCCTAACCCTAACCCTAACCCTAACCCTAACCCTAACCCTAACCCTAACCCTAACCCTAACCCTAACCCTAACCCTAACCCTAACCCTAACCCTAACCCTAACCCTAACCCTAACCCTAACCCTAACCCTAACCCTAACCCTAACCCTAACCCTAACCCTAACCCTAACCCTAACCCTAACCCTAACCCTAACCCTAACCCTAACCCTAACCCTAACCCTAACCCTAACCCTAACCCTAACCCTAACCCTAACCCTAACCCTAACCCTAACCCTAACCCTAACCCTAACCCTAACCCTAACCCTAACCCTAACCCTAACCCTAACCCTAACCCTAACCCTAACCCTAACCCTAACCCTAACCCTAACCCTAACCCTAACCCTAACCCTAACCCTAACCCTAACCCTAACCCTAACCCTAACCCTAACCCTAACCCTAACCCTAACCCTAACCCTAACCCTAACCCTAACCCTAACCCTAACCCTAACCCTAACCCTAACCCTAACCCTAACCCTAACCCTAACCCTAACCCTAACCCTAACCCTAACCCTAACCCTAACCCTAACCCTAACCCTAACCCTAACCCTAACCCTAACCCTAACCCTAACCCTAACCCTAACCCTAACCCTAACCCTAACCCTAACCCTAACCCTAACCCTAACCCTAACCCTAACCCTAACCCTAACCCTAACCCTAACCCTAACCCTAACCCTAACCCTAACCCTAACCCTAACCCTAACCCTAACCCTAACCCTAACCCTAACCCTAACCCTAACCCTAACCCTAACCCTAACCCTAACCCTAACCCTAACCCTAACCCTAACCCTAACCCTAACCCTAACCCTAACCCTAACCCTAACCCTAACCCTAACCCTAACCCTAACCCTAACCCTAACCCTAACCCTAACCCTAACCCTAACCCTAACCCTAACCCTAACCCTAACCCTAACCCTAACCCTAACCCTAACCCTAACCCTAACCCTAACCCTAACCCTAACCCTAACCCTAACCCTAACCCTAACCCTAACCCTAACCCTAACCCTAACCCTAACCCTAACCCTAACCCTAACCCTAACCCTAACCCTAACCCTAACCCTAACCCTAACCCTAACCCTAACCCTAACCCTAACCCTAACCCTAACCCTAACCCTAACCCTAACCCTAACCCTAACCCTAACCCTAACCCTAACCCTAACCCTAACCCTAACCCTAACCCTAACCCTAACCCTAACCCTAACCCTAACCCTAACCCTAACCCTAACCCTAACCCTAACCCTAACCCTAACCCTAACCCTAACCCTAACCCTAACCCTAACCCTAACCCTAACCCTAACCCTAACCCTAACCCTAACCCTAACCCTAACCCTAACCCTAACCCTAACCCTAACCCTAACCCTAACCCTAACCCTAACCCTAACCCTAACCCTAACCCTAACCCTAACCCTAACCCTAACCCTAACCCTAACCCTAACCCTAACCCTAACCCTAACCCTAACCCTAACCCTAACCCTAACCCTAACCCTAACCCTAACCCTAACCCTAACCCTAACCCTAACCCTAACCCTAACCCTAACCCTAACCCTAACCCTAACCCTAACCCTAACCCTAACCCTAACCCTAACCCTAACCCTAACCCTAACCCTAACCCTAACCCTAACCCTAACCCTAACCCTAACCCTAACCCTAACCCTAACCCTAACCCTAACCCTAACCCTAACCCTAACCCTAACCCTAACCCTAACCCTAACCCTAACCCTAACCCTAACCCTAACCCTAACCCTAACCCTAACCCTAACCCTAACCCTAACCCTAACCCTAACCCTAACCCTAACCCTAACCCTAACCCTAACCCTAACCCTAACCCTAACCCTAACCCTAACCCTAACCCTAACCCTAACCCTAACCCTAACCCTAACCCTAACCCTAACCCTAACCCTAACCCTAACCCTAACCCTAACCCTAACCCTAACCCTAACCCTAACCCTAACCCTAACCCTAACCCTAACCCTAACCCTAACCCTAACCCTAACCCTAACCCTAACCCTAACCCTAACCCTAACCCTAACCCTAACCCTAACCCTAACCCTAACCCTAACCCTAACCCTAACCCTAACCCTAACCCTAACCCTAACCCTAACCCTAACCCTAACCCTAACCCTAACCCTAACCCTAACCCTAACCCTAACCCTAACCCTAACCCTAACCCTAACCCTAACCCTAACCCTAACCCTAACCCTAACCCTAACCCTAACCCTAACCCTAACCCTAACCCTAACCCTAACCCTAACCCTAACCCTAACCCTAACCCTAACCCTAACCCTAACCCTAACCCTAACCCTAACCCTAACCCTAACCCTAACCCTAACCCTAACCCTAACCCTAACCCTAACCCTAACCCTAACCCTAACCCTAACCCTAACCCTAACCCTAACCCTAACCCTAACCCTAACCCTAACCCTAACCCTAACCCTAACCCTAACCCTAACCCTAACCCTAACCCTAACCCTAACCCTAACCCTAACCCTAACCCTAACCCTAACCCTAACCCTAACCCTAACCCTAACCCTAACCCTAACCCTAACCCTAACCCTAACCCTAACCCTAACCCTAACCCTAACCCTAACCCTAACCCTAACCCTAACCCTAACCCTAACCCTAACCCTAACCCTAACCCTAACCCTAACCCTAACCCTAACCCTAACCCTAACCCTAACCCTAACCCTAACCCTAACCCTAACCCTAACCCTAACCCTAACCCTAACCCTAACCCTAACCCTAACCCTAACCCTAACCCTAACCCTAACCCTAACCCTAACCCTAACCCTAACCCTAACCCTAACCCTAACCCTAACCCTAACCCTAACCCTAACCCTAACCCTAACCCTAACCCTAACCCTAACCCTAACCCTAACCCTAACCCTAACCCTAACCCTAACCCTAACCCTAACCCTAACCCTAACCCTAACCCTAACCCTAACCCTAACCCTAACCCTAACCCTAACCCTAACCCTAACCCTAACCCTAACCCTAACCCTAACCCTAACCCTAACCCTAACCCTAACCCTAACCCTAACCCTAACCCTAACCCTAACCCTAACCCTAACCCTAACCCTAACCCTAACCCTAACCCTAACCCTAACCCTAACCCTAACCCTAACCCTAACCCTAACCCTAACCCTAACCCTAACCCTAACCCTAACCCTAACCCTAACCCTAACCCTAACCCTAACCCTAACCCTAACCCTAACCCTAACCCTAACCCTAACCCTAACCCTAACCCTAACCCTAACCCTAACCCTAACCCTAACCCTAACCCTAACCCTAACCCTAACCCTAACCCTAACCCTAACCCTAACCCTAACCCTAACCCTAACCCTAACCCTAACCCTAACCCTAACCCTAACCCTAACCCTAACCCTAACCCTAACCCTAACCCTAACCCTAACCCTAACCCTAACCCTAACCCTAACCCTAACCCTAACCCTAACCCTAACCCTAACCCTAACCCTAACCCTAACCCTAACCCTAACCCTAACCCTAACCCTAACCCTAACCCTAACCCTAACCCTAACCCTAACCCTAACCCTAACCCTAACCCTAACCCTAACCCTAACCCTAACCCTAACCCTAACCCTAACCCTAACCCTAACCCTAACCCTAACCCTAACCCTAACCCTAACCCTAACCCTAACCCTAACCCTAACCCTAACCCTAACCCTAACCCTAACCCTAACCCTAACCCTAACCCTAACCCTAACCCTAACCCTAACCCTAACCCTAACCCTAACCCTAACCCTAACCCTAACCCTAACCCTAACCCTAACCCTAACCCTAACCCTAACCCTAACCCTAACCCTAACCCTAACCCTAACCCTAACCCTAACCCTAACCCTAACCCTAACCCTAACCCTAACCCTAACCCTAACCCTAACCCTAACCCTAACCCTAACCCTAACCCTAACCCTAACCCTAACCCTAACCCTAACCCTAACCCTAACCCTAACCCTAACCCTAACCCTAACCCTAACCCTAACCCTAACCCTAACCCTAACCCTAACCCTAACCCTAACCCTAACCCTAACCCTAACCCTAACCCTAACCCTAACCCTAACCCTAACCCTAACCCTAACCCTAACCCTAACCCTAACCCTAACCCTAACCCTAACCCTAACCCTAACCCTAACCCTAACCCTAACCCTAACCCTAACCCTAACCCTAACCCTAACCCTAACCCTAACCCTAACCCTAACCCTAACCCTAACCCTAACCCTAACCCTAACCCTAACCCTAACCCTAACCCTAACCCTAACCCTAACCCTAACCCTAACCCTAACCCTAACCCTAACCCTAACCCTAACCCTAACCCTAACCCTAACCCTAACCCTAACCCTAACCCTAACCCTAACCCTAACCCTAACCCTAACCCTAACCCTAACCCTAACCCTAACCCTAACCCTAACCCTAACCCTAACCCTAACCCTAACCCTAACCCTAACCCTAACCCTAACCCTAACCCTAACCCTAACCCTAACCCTAACCCTAACCCTAACCCTAACCCTAACCCTAACCCTAACCCTAACCCTAACCCTAACCCTAACCCTAACCCTAACCCTAACCCTAACCCTAACCCTAACCCTAACCCTAACCCTAACCCTAACCCTAACCCTAACCCTAACCCTAACCCTAACCCTAACCCTAACCCTAACCCTAACCCTAACCCTAACCCTAACCCTAACCCTAACCCTAACCCTAACCCTAACCCTAACCCTAACCCTAACCCTAACCCTAACCCTAACCCTAACCCTAACCCTAACCCTAACCCTAACCCTAACCCTAACCCTAACCCTAACCCTAACCCTAACCCTAACCCTAACCCTAACCCTAACCCTAACCCTAACCCTAACCCTAACCCTAACCCTAACCCTAACCCTAACCCTAACCCTAACCCTAACCCTAACCCTAACCCTAACCCTAACCCTAACCCTAACCCTAACCCTAACCCTAACCCTAACCCTAACCCTAACCCTAACCCTAACCCTAACCCTAACCCTAACCCTAACCCTAACCCTAACCCTAACCCTAACCCTAACCCTAACCCTAACCCTAACCCTAACCCTAACCCTAACCCTAACCCTAACCCTAACCCTAACCCTAACCCTAACCCTAACCCTAACCCTAACCCTAACCCTAACCCTAACCCTAACCCTAACCCTAACCCTAACCCTAACCCTAACCCTAACCCTAACCCTAACCCTAACCCTAACCCTAACCCTAACCCTAACCCTAACCCTAACCCTAACCCTAACCCTAACCCTAACCCTAACCCTAACCCTAACCCTAACCCTAACCCTAACCCTAACCCTAACCCTAACCCTAACCCTAACCCTAACCCTAACCCTAACCCTAACCCTAACCCTAACCCTAACCCTAACCCTAACCCTAACCCTAACCCTAACCCTAACCCTAACCCTAACCCTAACCCTAACCCTAACCCTAACCCTAACCCTAACCCTAACCCTAACCCTAACCCTAACCCTAACCCTAACCCTAACCCTAACCCTAACCCTAACCCTAACCCTAACCCTAACCCTAACCCTAACCCTAACCCTAACCCTAACCCTAACCCTAACCCTAACCCTAACCCTAACCCTAACCCTAACCCTAACCCTAACCCTAACCCTAACCCTAACCCTAACCCTAACCCTAACCCTAACCCTAACCCTAACCCTAACCCTAACCCTAACCCTAACCCTAACCCTAACCCTAACCCTAACCCTAACCCTAACCCTAACCCTAACCCTAACCCTAACCCTAACCCTAACCCTAACCCTAACCCTAACCCTAACCCTAACCCTAACCCTAACCCTAACCCTAACCCTAACCCTAACCCTAACCCTAACCCTAACCCTAACCCTAACCCTAACCCTAACCCTAACCCTAACCCTAACCCTAACCCTAACCCTAACCCTAACCCTAACCCTAACCCTAACCCTAACCCTAACCCTAACCCTAACCCTAACCCTAACCCTAACCCTAACCCTAACCCTAACCCTAACCCTAACCCTAACCCTAACCCTAACCCTAACCCTAACCCTAACCCTAACCCTAACCCTAACCCTAACCCTAACCCTAACCCTAACCCTAACCCTAACCCTAACCCTAACCCTAACCCTAACCCTAACCCTAACCCTAACCCTAACCCTAACCCTAACCCTAACCCTAACCCTAACCCTAACCCTAACCCTAACCCTAACCCTAACCCTAACCCTAACCCTAACCCTAACCCTAACCCTAACCCTAACCCTAACCCTAACCCTAACCCTAACCCTAACCCTAACCCTAACCCTAACCCTAACCCTAACCCTAACCCTAACCCTAACCCTAACC